>CM062264.1:32210903-32221787 GCA_031216635.1 Dissostichus eleginoides | reverse complement strand
ACCTTGAGAGACCTTGAGAGAGAGAGACCTTGAGACCTTGAGAGACCTTGAGAGAGAGAGACCTTGAGACCTAGAGAGACCTTGAGCAAGAGACCTTGAGACCTTGAGAGAGAGAGACCTTGAGAGACCTTGAGAGACCTTGATAGAGAGACCTTGACACCTGAGATACCTTGAGAGACCTTGAGAAGAGGACCTTGAGAGAGACCTTGAGACCTTGAGACCTTGAGAGACCTTGAGAGACCTTGAGAAAGAGAGACCTTGAGAGACCTTGAGAGAGAGAGACCCTGAGACCTTGAGAGAGAGACCTTGAGACCTTGAGAGACCTTGAGACCTTGAGAGACCTTGAGAGACCTTGAGAGAGAGAGATCTTGAGACCTTGAAAGACCTTGAAACCTTGAGAGACCTTGAGACCTTGAGAGACCTTGAGAGAGAGAGACCTTGAGACCTTGAGATACCTTGAGAGACCTTGAGAGAGAGAGACCTTGAGACCTTGAGAGACCTTGAGAGAGAGAGACCTTGAGACCTTGAGACCTTGAGAGACCTTGAGAGAGAGAGACCTTGAGACCTTGAGAGACCTTGAGAGAGAGAGACCTTGAGACCTTGAAAGACCTTGAGAGACCTTGAGAGACCTTGAGAGACCTTGAGAGAGAGAGACCTTGAGAGAGAGAGACCTTGAGACCTTGAGAGACCTTGAGAGAGAGAGACCTTGAGACCTTGAAAGACCTTGAGACCTTGAGAGACCTTGAGAGAGAGAGACCTTGAGAGAGAGAGACCTTGAGAGACCTTGAGACCTTGAGAGACCTTGAGAGAGAGATAGATTCAAGACACGATAGAGAGACCTTGAGAGACCTTGAGAGACCTTGAGAGAGAGAGACCTTGAGAGACCTTGAGAGAGAGACCTTGAGACCTTGAGAGACCTTGAGAGAGAGAGACTTTGAGACCTTGAGAGCTTGAGAGACCTTGAGAGAGAGAGACCTTGAGACCTTGAGAGACCTTGAGAGAGAGAGACCTTGAGAGACCTTGAGAGAGAGAGACCTTGAGACCTAGAGAGACCTTGAGAGACCTTGAGAGAGAGACCTTGAGACCTTGAGAGACCTTGAGAGACCTTGAGAGACCTTGAGACCTTGAGAGACCTTGAGAGACCTTGAGAGAGAGAGACCTTGAGACCTTGAGAGACCTTGAGAGACCTTGAGAGAGAGACCTTGAGAGACCTTGAGAGAGAGAGACCTTGAGACCTTGAGAGACCTTGAGAGAGAGAGACCTTGAGACCTTGAGACCTTGAGAGACCTTGAGAGACCTTGAGAGAGAGACCTTGAGACCTTGAGAGACCTTGAGGGAGAGAGACCTTGAGACCTTGAGAGCTTGAGAGACCTTGAGAGAGAGAGACCCTGAGACCTTGAGAGACCTTGAGACCTAGAGAGACCTTGAGAGAGAGAGACCTTGAGACCTTGAGAGACCTTGAGACCTTGAGAGACCTTGAGAGAGAGAGACCTTGAGACCTTGAGATACCTTGAGAGACCTTGAGAGAGAGAGACCTTGAGACCTTGAGAGACCTTGAGAGAGAGAGACCTTGAGACCTTGAGACCTTGAGAGACCTTGAGACCTTGAGAGAGACCTTGAGACCTTGAGAGACCTTGAGAGAGAGAGACCTTGAGACCTTGAGTGACCTTGAGAGAGAGAGACCTTGAGACTTTGAGAGACCTTGAGAGAGAGAGACCTTGAGACCTTGAAAGACCTTGAGAGACCTTGAGAGACCTTGAGAGAGAGAGACCTTGAGAGAGAGACCTTGAGAGCTTGAGAGAGAGAGACCTTGAGACCTTGAGAGACCTTGAGAGACCTTGAGAGAGAGAGACCTTGAGAGAGAGAGACCTTGAGAGACCTTGAGAGACCTTGAGAGAGAGATAGATTCAAGACACGATAGAGAGACCTTGAGAGACCTTGAGAGAGAGAGACCTTGAGACCTTGAGAGACCTTGAGAGACCTTGAGAGAGAGACCTTGAGACCTTGACAGACCTTGAGAGAGAGAGACCTTGAGACCTTGAGAGACCTTGAGAGAGAGAGACCTTGAGAGAGAGAGACCTTGAGACCTTGAGAGACCTTGAGAGACCTTGAGAGACCTTGAGAGAGAGACCTTGAGAGACCTTGAGAGAGAGAGACCTTGAGAGAGAGAGACCTTGAGACCTTGAGACCTTGAGAGACCTTGAGAGAGAGAGACCTTGAGACCTTGAGAGACCTTGAGAGACCTTGAGAGAGAGACCTTGAGAGAGAGAGAGACCTTGAGACCTTGAGAGCTTGAGAGACCTTGAGACCTTGAGAGACCTTGAGAGAGAGAGACCTTGAGACCTTGAGAGACCTTGAGAGAGAGAGACCTTGAGACCTAGAGAGACCTTGAGAGAGAGAGACCTTGAGACCTTGAGAGAGAGAGACCTTGAGAGACCTTGAGAGACCTTGATAGAGAGACCTTGACACCTTGAGATACCTTGAGAGACCTTGAGAGAGAGTGACCTTGAGAGAGACCTTGAGACCTTGAGACCTTGAGAGACCTTGAGAGACCTTGAGAAAGAGAGACCTTGAGAGACCTTGAGAGAGAGAGACCCTGAGACCTTGAGAGAGAGACCTTGAGACCTTGAGAGACCTTGAGAGAGAGAGACCTTGAGACCTTGAGAGACCTTGAGAGAGAGAGACCTTGAGACCTTGAGAGACCTTGAGAGAGAGACCTTGAGACCTTGAGAGACCTTGAGAGAGAGAGACCTTGAGAGAGAGAGAGACCTTGAGACCTTGAGAGACCTTGAGAGAGATTGATAGATTCAAGACACGATAGAGACCTTGAGACATTGAGAGACCTTGAGAGATGCGACACTGCAGGCTTTATAGAAAGTAATGGCATAATGAAAAAACTATCTAGTGCTGTTTAGCATTTAGTTAAGTTACAATTCAGCATCTGGTTAGACGAGTTGTTATTTCTTCTTTTCAAAGCTCCATAGTCTCATTTTTGTTCAGCAAAGTCAGTGGTTGTTGGAACACTAGATCTAATAAATCAGAGCTGTGGTCAGCTCATAGAAAGCCCTTCTGTTAGAAATGTTTACTATACAACTTTACATGATGCACACATGCTCCACTGGTCATTGTGTTAGTAAAACAGAATGATTGTGTTATCAAATTACTTTTCACTGTAATCATTGTGTTTATGTATTTTTGAGATGATTAAAGCTCAGGTGCCAAAGTTCTATATGTTTTGTTTTCACTTGAGAGCAGTAGAGGAGCAGGTCAGGGTCTCTGTCCTCTGGTGTTAAATGCTGTAATGAGCAGGGAATCAAAAAGGGTCTGACTGTTAAAGTTAGGTTTTTACTTGTTCCGTGTAAATACATTAGAGCTCTGAAATAAAGTTACAAATGTTCAAAGGTAATTTCATCAACATTCATTTAGCCTAAGTTGGGAAGTCACTCTGGTATTGTTGTGGCTCAAACTAAATGTTTTCACATTATGTAATAATACAACACTCATTTAATCTTCATCATGCAAGTGCAAATGTAATATTCAATGACTTAGCAAAACAATAAAAACAGGGACATTTTTCATTCCACAGATGCTGTATTTCACTTGCTTGTTTGTGTTGATTCAAACTATTACAACATGTCTCCATGTATTTTTCAGTCTCTGTATCAGATAAATGTGGGAACAGCACAGGTGGAACAACAGTTCCAGACAACCGTACACTACACATCTAACATGTGAGTCGGGATGAATACTAACCTCAACCTTTATCAAATAACTCACTATTAAAAATGAAATCTGTTAATAGACAGATGAAGATAACAAAAACACTTTAAATACCGTCTCACTGAGCTCTGTGGAAGATATAGGACAATAAAGCAGAAATGGTTTGAAATGAAAGTATTTATCTTCTTTTTAACTTTAAGTTCACATGAACAGGGACGAAACTCCTTTTTTGAGCAAATTGTATTTATTAAATGAGGAAAGTCGACGGGATCTCAAAGACAATCTCAATGTTTTAACTCTCATCAAAGATGCATAGTGTAGTTTTTTACTTAAAAAAAAAAAAAAAGAAGTAAATAATTGTTGGACAGCTAGACCTTAGAAATCAGAGCGGTGATCTGTTCATATTAAGTGTCCTAGAAAGGCCTTGTGAAAAGGGTGTAAATGGTTTTATTCTCTGTGTATGTTGGAGCTCCGGAATTTTCGTACAAATGTGCGAAGGTCATTTTATCAACATTCATTTAGCCTAAGTTGAGAAGTCACTCTAGTAATGTGGTGTCCTAAATACATTTATTTAAAATATTTTATAAAATAATTCATGTTCATTGTGTAAGTACAAAGGTAATATTCAAATAATTAGCGATACAGTGAACAGTAACAACATGGATTCTTTTTATTATACACATTTATCACCTGCTTGTTCCTGTTGATATTTAAAGTGTTTGTAGCCATGTCTTTTGTCCACGTCAGTCTCAGTGTATTAGATAAGTATGGGAACAGCACAGGTGTAACAGCTGTTGAAGTCCCAGCAGTACCTACTGTATCTAGCATGTGGAATATTTTTAATGAACACACATCAAGATTTATGACACACTCACTAATGAAAATGAAATAACACTGTTGTGATTGAGAGACATACACATTAACACACTTTAAATATTGTCTCACTGAGGCCCTGTGGAGAGTAATGTACAATGCAGGATCAATTATTTTAACAAAAGTGATCTTCATCATTTCCCACATGCACAGCAAAGTAATGTATTTTTACAGAAATCTATAACAGAACATTCAGAAAGGAGGATTTCAAAGTGCGGACCCACTTTTGAACATTTCTTTAGTGTGATGTGCTGGTTAGTCTTTTTCTTTGCATGAAAAAGCTTATTTCAACACACTTCGACAGACTGTGATCACTTAGCATCAACATTTTCTTGCAGAAAAGCATGTTTTCTGGGACTCTTTGGCAGTCCAACAGTTTTATTTAATACCTTTATTTGGTTTGGTTGAAAATAAATGATGGTTTTCGTGTGACATCGCCAGCTGAGCCGTTAGTCTTTTTTTAGCTGATGTCCAGATACTGTGTGGTTGTGTAAAACAGACAGAGTTTGCCAAGTTCAGTTGACCAATAATATTATGCCAACAGTGAAAACACCCTCCCTGATGCATATAAAAAAGCAGCCTGTCACTTGTCTCCTTCAGAGTCTCTATCCCATCGAACGCTTCAAATAAACTCAACCGACAACCAACACTTCACCCTGCTCCTGTGACGGAGAGACATCATCATGCTGTTGTTCCTCTTCCTGTTGGGTCTGGCTCTGGGTGCTGTGTCTCCTGCAGATGACCCTCAAGTGAAGCTTGAGCGTGGCAGCTGTCCCATGTTCTGGTACTCCTTCAACAACCGCTGCTACAAGCACATCGCCGCAGACATGAACTGGGCTGATGCAGAGCTCCACTGTGTGTCCCAGGGAGCCAACCTGGTGTCTATCCACAGTCAACGGGAAGAGAATTTCGTCAAATCACTGATCAAGAACCACAACCCTACTCAGGGATACACCTGGATCGGACTCAGTGACACCCAGATGGAGGGAAGATGGATGTGGTCTGATGGGTCAGCAGTCAACTTTGTCTCTTGGAGTTCAGGAGAGCCGAACAATGAAGGAAATGAAGACTGTGTCCACACCAACTTTGGTTTTGATCACAAGTGGAATGATATGAGTTGTTATAATTCTTATCCCTCAGTTTGTGCATCGCTTTTGTTTAGGAACTGAGATATTACATACATCTTATTGAACCAGGTCACTGTTCACCTGTTACTCTGTTAACATGCCTTTGACCCCAATAAAGACACAGATGTACACTTACTGTGTGTATGAAAGTCCTTTTTCTGTTTGTGATATATGCAACATAATGGTTCACTTTATTAACAAGGAAACAATGCATTATTCATACACTTTGACAGCACATTTCACCTTTAAAGCCAGTGTCCTTAACTTTTGCTGAACAGCAGACAGTGCAGCCTCTAAGTTATAGAAAAGTGCTTAATGTTTAAAATGTAGCTAAGTGGTAATTTAGCATCTGGGTACAAGGGTTTGCTGGTGTAACCTTAAAAAAGTGAAAAGAGTCAGTCTGGCTTGCAGATTTTAAATTTATTTTTTTAAACATGAGGCACAATTTCTCTTTCTTCTGAGAAACATAATCTCATTTTAAAGATGCTTTTTGTTAAATCAACTCAGCAATAGTTGGTCAGCATGATCTACTAAATCAGAGCTGTGGTCTGTTCCTATTCAGTGTCATAGAAAGGCCTTGTGGCAGTCATTTGACTATTACCCTGTACATTATGCCCACACATCAAAATACATCTCTGCTCACTGAGCATTCGTATTGTGCTATATTCCTTATTTTATTGTATATAGTTTATTTGTGTTGAGGTGACAGGTTCATGTGCCATGTTTAGAGGTTTAGTAAAGTGCAAGTGCATTTTCAGAAGGAAATACATTTGTGGTTTGGAGCTACGTGCTGTAATGTAAAAGTACCTGTTGTGCCTTGTGGCCACTGGAGGGCAGCAGAGGAGCAAGTCAGTGCGACGATCAGTTGTGAATGAAAAGAAGATTAGACACAAAGCAATATGTCTCCCCTGAAATTTATAAATTATGTTTTATGTGATATATCCACACAAGCTTATGGTCTTTGCCTAATGTTCATCTTCATTTTGCACAACCTGGGAATTGTTTGTGGTAATGTGGTGGCTCAATTAAATGTTTACAAAGCTTTAGTGTGATGGGCAGCTTGGTCTTCATTAGCAATAAAGCGTATCTTTTAAAAACAGACTATCATTCCTCCCGACAAACATCTTCTGGAGGTAGTAAGAGATAATAAGACTAAGTAATAAGACTGTTAAACACCTGAACTTTTGAAAGAACATCCATAACATTCATCTGTTTGCAACTCATATCAATATTCCAATTACTGCATAGACTATTCTACGCCGTTTCTATTATATTCTATTTTATTTACCTGTACTATTGTATCTGTTTTATTGTGTTGCACTGTTGGAAGAACCTGTGACCTAAGATTTTCATTGTCATAACTACACTGTAGCAATGCACACATGACAATAAAAGCCTTGTAAAATTGAAAATAATTGTTTTTTTGTCTGCCAATGTTTAGCAGTGCGAACATTTGATTTAATATCTTCATATACTCTTGTAAAAAATGTAAAGTATAGTGGGCCATCTCCAGGTGAGCAGGTAGACTGTTTTTGCTTATGTTAAGGTTGTGTTTAGTGTTAGCCAAGTTCAGTTGACCAATAATATATTAGGCCAACAGTGAAAACACCCTCTCTGATGCATATGTGGTGCCTGTGGCTGGGGTCCCCTTTAAATAGCTGACAACACCCACTCCTGTTAAGGGGATGGAGGAACCTGTGGACCCTCAATCTAAATCTAAAGTTGTTTTGCATATTATGGGGCTTCCCTTCACAAGGACAATGACAGAGGCATGAATTACCAAATAGAATGCAGCTTTATTTCACAAATATACATGTTAAAATGTCAATGTTCAGCAGCAGTCAACGGGTAAAAGGGTGAACATAATTTACATTATTACATTGTTGATTTACCCTCCTCAGGTGGGCAGGTTTGGTCCACTCGGTCACAATGCCTGCTAACTGTGAGGGACAAAAACAGCACAAAAGCATGCACTACTCAAAGCACAACTTCTACACAATTATTACAGTGAGAGTTAGTTTCCTCACCCTTTTAAAGTGTCACACCGTGCAGTCCCTACACTGAAAGCAGACAAGGTTCCCCCACAGAGGGAGAGGAGAGTAACCTGTAACACAAACACTCATATTATATTGCCCACAAGCTGCACACAAGAAAACAATTGACAGAAAATAAAACAAAAAAAGCACTAGAGAACAGTAGTCTTTTTAAAGAACACACAAGATAATAGTTGCCAGCTCAAACACCAATTCAATACAACATTAAAAGAGGGTTAAAAACCAGGCACACTTTTACAGAGTAATAGATCCTCCTTGCTCAATCCAGGAGGGGAAACGGTCATACTCAGCTCTATGGATTAAACACAAAAACAGATGTTATAAATAATAATAAAAGCCAGAGCCGGCCCGACCCAATAAGCGACATAAGCGGCTGCTTAGGGCCCCGCAGCCACTAAGGGCCCACTAGCAAAAAATGAAAAAAATAAAAAATAATAATAATAATCTCAGTACACCGTCGCCGTGATAAGTATGTTTAATTAATTTAGTTAATATGCCTAGATTGCCTACTCTCAAAGTCATGTTTTATATTATTGACTCAATAATATAATACATTAACCGTGCTTTGTGTTCAGTGAATGCAACAGAGGCAAGACACCAGACCAACCATAGAGTTGAATGGAAATAAACATCTGTCTTATTGGCTGATAGGTACCTATCCTGTGAGCTGTGACAATGTTTAAAATAAACTGTCAGTCGGACTCAGAGTTTTTGAAGATGGACATAAGAACATTTTTTCTTAAAAAATACGACAATTCTCAAGTGGTGGCTCACATAACAACCCCAGAGCCACCACTTGAGCCAGGTAAACAAGGTATGTAAATGTCAGTAAACTTCCAAGTTATGCGAACATGTAAGCAAAGCATAAATTACAGCTACGTTGACGTTACTTTGAATCACGGGGGTAAACTAAACCGTTAGCAAGTAGCTATAGCTAGCCAGATATATTAAATAAACACTTTGTCATACAATCTAAATGTTATGTTTTTTAGCGTTACCTGGTGATTTCAAAGAAAGCTCTCTGGGAAATGTTGACTTACTGTTCGACATGAAGCTAGAAGCTACCTTACAGTACACAGTTGATCCTGAGTCCTGTCAGTTAAAGTGTTTCATAGTTAGCTTAGCTAAGCATCAACCTAGCACTGAAATATATGGATGTTATGTGACAGTATTTCTGAGAAAAAGTCAGAAAAATGGTGGCATAGTTGCCACTGCTTTACGTGTTTACAGCATGTTTGAACGTATTTGCAGCAGTAAATGTGGCTGTTTGGCCACTGGCGTTGCCATAACAACACCTGAATTGAAATGTGCAACCTCTTTTAGTGACAGATTTTTGCATGAAATTATAATTCTTCTGAATGATATTCCTATTGACAGCTAGTTTCTATGTGAACATTATGAGATGGACAGCCAGAGAGAATACATGAAAAACAGTTATGAAATACTATATGACAAAACAAGAATACAGTTTAAAAGGGGAGTGATTTGTAAAATATCCATAAAGAAAAATCTGTTTACAGTTCTGTTTCATATGGGTGTTGAGAGATGTATCCATAGATCTCTTAATTTTGCTCTCAAAGTGCACCAGATTGATGCTTTTAACTTCAATATTTTAAAACAAATCTTCCCGGGGGAAAAGAAGCAAACGATGTTTTCAAATCTGTAATCGAAAAGGTCCGCAAAAACGCTATCGACCAATCAGATTGCTTGATTTGACTTGTCCGTTTTATAAATATATTTACATTTCGTCCGTTACGAAACAAACTTACAAAGCTTAAGGTGAGACACGGCAGGCAAAAACATCGTTTTTCATGCACTGGTCAATTTTGAGATTTTGTGCTATTTTGATTCCATAACATGTTTTCTTTCAGGCTTTTGGAAGGAAAACGTACAAAATACACATTTAAGTGTTTATTTTACTATAGTTTGTCTATTTGCGTCTGTAGATTTCTCCTAAATTCACCAAAAGTTAGCATTCTAACGTAACATAAAGTACCGCGACCGCTGTTTGCACCATGTCATCAGAGATATCGTTGGAAAGCTCCGTCTCTCCTGCACAATCTCATCGGATCCAAATATGGTCATTTCCTTTGTATCAGCAACCAATCGTGAAAGTGCAAAGGGGTCTTAAACCAAGAAACGAAATCTCATTGGCTGGTGTCAATTTCTGACAACGTGATTCGTTCAGATGCGTCACGTGGTGTGCTCAAACACTTCCTGGTTAGCTTTCCGCTAGAAATTTAAATCTCAAAATGGCAAAAGAACGGCGAAAAAAACGTTCACAGAGAAGACGACAACAATTGTCACTTGCACGAAGCAAGGTTATACAAAAAACAAATGACCCCGAACACGAAATACCTTCACGGAGTGCGTCGAGGCGCAAGCTGTCATCCAAAGAACAGGAGGGTTTAGCTAGCGCCTCACAGCAATCTTTAAAGGTCGTTTTCTCAAAATGAGTTTTTTCTCCTACTCTGAGTCCAAAATTTCCACTTCAGTTGCACGTACATACACCAAACCTTCCAATTATATTCCTATCAATATTATGAAGGCTTTTACAGAAGGGTTTGTTCATATATCATTCATAGCCTGAATTATATAACATTTTATACCTAAAAACATGGCGAAAATTGATATTTTAGGGCTGTTGACAGTATTTTCTGGTTTATGGAGTGATAAAAAGAGATATCCAAAATCCCTTCTGTAAAAGCCTTAGATACTAATATGACTACGAAATGAAACAATAATTTTTAACGTGGCTTTATCCAAAGTTCAGATTTCGGTTCCTGAAATGTGTTAAAATATGCACATATTTAATGAGATAATGGCTCATTTGCATATTTAAACATGCTATTTCAGAAAACTTGTAATACAAAAAACAATTGCCTTATTGTAAGTAATTAACTGGAGAAATATCTAGCTGATATCTTTAACTTAAAAAAATTACCCTATTCACCTGTGGTGTCTCTCCTTAAGATGGAAACATTAACTTCGACCTCCGGGGTGGTCTTACTATGGAGGAGTGGATTGAGGAGTTCCTATCTCCAGAGAAAAAAAAAGCACCTAAACGACGACATGCAGAGCTACGTGAAGAGCAGGTAGACCAACTGGAA